>CM051030.1:6725000-6747500 GCA_027627225.1 Congeria kusceri
ATATTCAAGTACAATGATTGGATAAAATACTAGAATCATTTGCATATGATTGACATGATATTCAAGTACAATATTTGGATAAATTACTATAATGATTTGCATATGATTGACATTTGTGGAAACGTCTATTTTTAGAATAGAGGAATGGGGCGACTACTCAGACAGTTCCAACACCTCTAACTCATCCAAAGGTACGTTACATGAGACGCGCTCTGTTTTAGGGAAAGATCCTGAGCGAAATAGCAGGGGGCTGTGTAGGATAATAGTTTTCACACATTTTTGACTCACCTGTAAAGAATAAGATCTCATTTATCACACGTTTAAGGGTGAAGAATGTTATTGGCCAAAAAAGGTGTATGCGTGAGAATCACAGAAGAATACTATTTCTTTGCAAATCAAAACTGGATGCGATCACAAACTTCACAGAAAATGTGATGTGTGAAGAATAAGATTTCAATTTTCACACCGGTGAAAAATGAGATTCTATTTTTCACAGATGTGAAAAATATTATCTGTTAAAAATGTGGTCCTAGAGTGCTGCGACATGCATCTTTTGATTCCCCCATGCAGCCCCTTTGGACTGGTCAAAAAAGAAATATTCAATATCATTATTATAAAATTATATATTTTTGCAAATACTCAATGACAAATTAAGAGACCGTGTTTAAAACCTTGATAAGATCCTTTAAAATGGTAAAAACCCTGGAATAACCCAGTTATTAGAATAGGCAAACAAATGGCTTTCATCCATGCTTTGTGTCCATGTAGAACCCTATACATTTTATGACCCTAGATCTTTCACTCTATGGTAAGTGTTTGTTGTGAAACTCTCCTGTCCTGTGTCGAAACTTTACACACAAAAATTGTTAACGTTGAACACCGTTAATGATCATAATTATGATTATAAATATAACCCAAGCATACATACACTAATATATATTGTTAATAAAATGTGCCGGATAACGCTACATAAGAATTCACTGTTTGTGTGTTTTTTTTCTGGACATTTCCAATGAAAAATTCATACACTGGCATACTATGTTAAAAATATAAAGCTTGTAATATCATGTATTAGCACGAATTTTGTGTTACTGCTAAAAGCACCAATTACAGGATCACATGGATAATTCTGATGTAAAACCTATCCATTTTTTTCAGTGCTGGTGAACAATGCGACATTAATTTCCGACATTCGTCACTACATGTATCTACGTGAGTAGTCAAACTGGTATTGCTAAGTGTGCTTATATTTGACATATCATGTGTTTATTCCTTTTAAGATCTGCTGCCTCAGCTTAGTTTTACGATCATTAATTCCGTTACCCCACCCACATTTGGAATGTTAAATTTTAACCTGTTTAAACCATAACAAAGTGCATATAAAGCATATATATGTATAAAAAACCGACTTGTATATACTTTCTCCACAATAAGTGACAATTTCTTTTCCAATCTTATAGTTAAATTAGCAAAAATGCCGAGTGCATTCTCTCATCAACAACAGAACTGAACGCAGACGTACTGCAATAGGCTACCCCCTGACCTCTCTACGCAAAGTGGTCTCCCTTATTTTAATGTCGAAAAGGTCAATACAAAGCCAAGTAACGATAATACATATTAAATTAACTGGTATCCAAAAAATACAAAAAACAACAACAAAAAACACAGAACAAATACATTTCATTAAAACACAAAACTAATGCATAAGCTTTAATTCTAGTATTGTTCATGTCATAAAGCTTGCCGATTACATATTGCAGAAATACATAATATATTCAAACCCTTTTCTGATGTTAATCTTGTAATTGTTTTATGATGGTTTGGTGTATAACAAGAGAGATGTTGATTCTTTGGTTTATTTACTAAGACTGCTCTAACATAGGAGTATCCAAGTGGTCAGTTACAGTAGGCGGTGCGTATCAGTTGTAGCAATACAGGTATTAAGCTCTGATTGGCTAGCATGCATAAGAATATGAAACATCTCCTTTTTTTTAAACAAAACAAAATACATGTACAGCATAAAGTAGAAGCATTGACAATTACACAATAAATGAACAATGCCAATTAATCACGCATTAATTGATTTAAAAGTTCAATAATGTTCACAGTTCTCGGTTTCACTGTATGGCATCGTGCCTAATGCCTGTTTAATTACTGTATTAGGTTCACACGGCTGATATTAATGGTCTGTCGTTGAATTGGTCATGGCTTATGAGCACAAGAACTTCTGCAGAGTTAATGTTCATTTTATTGCTGGCAATTTCACACTGGCATACTTAATGGTAGTTAAGTTGACTGAAATGTTTTTGATTACCACCTGTCTCTGTTCTTAAGACATAAGTATAATACATGCTCACAATTTAATTTTAAAGTATGCACATAACAACAGAGAACACACTCATTAATTCAGTGTATTAAAATGTAAGTCTCTGAGGTTGTTTAACACACCGACCTGATCTTGTTCTAAATGTGTCATGTTCTGACATGAATGATTGGTTCCTGTTTGGTGAAGTTTGTTTAGGTGTCTGCGGTACTGTGTTACTAGAATTCGATACTGCTTTGACACTTGAATACTTTCGGTAGTTTGTAGTTTGTAGTTTGTAAACAGTCGCCATTTTTCAACAAGGTATTTAGAAATCTCTATTGTTCGGTATAAATACAAGTAAAAAGCATCAAGTCAACTCTGAACTTGCAAGTATGGATCACCTGGACAGTTTTGATAGTTACAGCAATGAAAATTCGCAGGATGAGCCATTTATCACCCAAAACCGTTTCCTCATCCCACAGGCGGGAAATAGCGCGAACTATGACACTTCAAATAGGAAACGTTCTAGAGTAAATACAGGTGGAGAATGCAACAGTGGTGTAAATAAAACAAGCCAACACGAGTTTGAAGATTTATCTCTAGACGGTAAATTGGTTGAAATTTTTAAACACATGAAAAACTTGGAACACAAAGTTGATGTATGCCTACAAATGCATATGAAAATTCAAGGTATTGAAGGAACACTCACTGAGCACAATACACGCCTCAAACTCCTAGAATATAAATCTATTGACATTGAAGCCCGTAGTAGAAGGAATAACCTTATATTTGGCGGACTCAGCGAACAAAGAGACGAAATCTGTTCAAATGTCGTCGCACAATTCCTTGCCGAACAGCTTCGCATAACACCATGTCCTCACATCCAGCGAGCGCATCGCCTTGGAAAGTTCTCCAGGGGAGTCACACGAGGCATAATTGTTAACTTTTTGGACTACCAAGACACAGTAAACATCCTTGCACACGCAAACCGTTTAAGAGGATCGCGCTTCAGCATTAACCGGGACTACCCAAAGGAGATCACCCAGGCACGGAAAGCTCTGTGGCCTAAATACAAACAACTCCGTGAAAGCAATCCACGAAGTAAAGTTGCAATGGTCTTCCCGGCTAAGATTGTAATGGACGGTAAGGTGGTTGAAGATACATTCCCCGACTGGAACCATATACTTCAAGGCAATAGAGTCAGTGATCGTCCCTTAGTCTTCAACACCAAGCCAACTCAACCCCGACAAGCATCACAATCCAGAATAACACATGTGAGTCCTTCACCTCCCGGCACAGCATTAAATGGACCCACAGTTAATTCCGGAAACACAACAGTTCATAAATCAGCTGAATCACCACTGGTGCAAAGTGCCAAGCATGTCTCCAGGAGGACACAATCAGTATCTCCTCATCCGTCAAGGGCAGCGCAGGCGCGCAGCCATGCTCCAGTATCGCCAAGAGCTCCCATTCTCATGCAGTCCTCGCAATCGATAGCCCAGAGCATACAACGACCTTGGGACACTCCTCATCCAACTGACACGAACATGCCGCCAAAATCGACCAATATTAACAGGATCCCAGATGCCAACAACCATTCCCACTAGGACAGTGGGGGGATAGAACTATTCTCTGACCTGAAACGAAACAATATAAAATTAGGAACATTAAATGTTAGTGGACTCAAGAAACGCCTACACTACCCAGAATTTATTGAATTTGTGACCAATTACGACATACTTTGCCTATCGGAAACTCATACGGATACTCATGATATTATTAAAATAAATAACTTTGAATACCTAGCTAGACACAGAGAACAGGAATATAAAAGGAAATCTGGTGGCATCGGAATCTTTATCAAAGATGAACTGACCCCTTTTGTTAAATATTACAATCTAAATCTGAATATGTACTTTGGATCTCTATTTGTAAAACATTTACACAATTTGAAGAAAATTTAATATTAGGAGCAGTATATGTCCCACCGGAAAACTCAAGATTTTTTAATGAAGATGATTTCATGGTCTTTGAAAATGAAATCTCCCAAAAGTGTAATGAAAATGAATATGTATTCCTTGCAGGTGATTTTAATGGCAGAGTTGGCAGTATGAGAGATTATGCAATATCAGATCCCCATTTAAATGATATTTTTAATATTGATGATGACATGCAGAGCCAACTTGACAAATACAAAACACTCGAAAAATTATCAATTCCACTAAATCGCAACTCTAAAGACCATCGCACAAACACACACGGATTTCGCCTTATCGACCTATGTAAAAATACCAACATTTTCATCCTCAATGGAAGACTCCCTCCAGAGAATGCCACTGACAAATTAACTTTTAGAAATAAATCAACCATCGACTATGTTATTGCCTCATCCGAGTGCTTTTACCATATCTCTGATTTCCATATAATTGAAACAGATTCACTCTTTTCAGATGGACACAATGCCCTTGCTTGGACCATAAATACCCCACATCAAGTATGCTCAAACGTAACCACCAAAAATCCAACAAACACTAACCAGAAACGTAAATGGAAGCCTGAATTAACAGATCAATTTGTCAACAATATTAACCTAAACAAAGTAAACAAATTTTAACACAAATGAACACATACCCTCATTCCCATCAGACAGTAGAGCACATCACCGATGAACTTCAATCAGTCTTCAATGAAGCATACACCAGCACATATCCTGAAAACAATAAATATTATTATAACACATCTCATGAAAATAAAAAACATTGGTTTGGCCCCCAATGCTCTAAAGCACGCAAGAATTACCATGCTGCCAAAAATTACTACATTAAAAACAAAACCCCAGACAACAAACTTAGAATGACAAATTGCAGTAAACACTACAAACGCACAATGAACTTTCATATCAATGCTAGCAAACAAAACATGTCTAATAAACTACGCTCTATGACTGATAAAAACCCTAAACTGTACTGGTCTTTTCTAAATAAACTAAAACCAAAAACTAAAGTTAGCATAACACCAACACTAGAAGAATTTTATGACAATTTCAAAGAAATTAACACCAACACAATAGTTGATAATCGCTTCAATGACATAATTCACCAAGATCTGAACAACACAAATAACACATTAAATGCCATAATTTTAAACGAAGAAATTGAAAAATGTATCCAAAAGCTCAAAAACTCTAAAACACCAAGCCCATTTGATAACATTTTAAATGAATTCATTAAGACTACTAAACATCTCCTTATTCCAGTCTATTGTAAATTATTTAATTGTGTCTTGGAAACTGGATTTATCCCACAAAGCTGGCTAAATGGAATTATCATACCCATATACAAAAATAAAGGTGACCCAAAAGACCCAAATAACTACAGACCTATTACTATTTTGAGCTGCTTAGGTAAACTCTTTACATCCTTACTAAATGACAGATTAACTAAATTTCTAAATGAAAATAATAGTTTAGATGAAAATCAAGCTGGTTTTAGAAAAGGGTATTCATGCTCTGACCACATCTTTACATTACACTCACTAATCGAAATAATAAAAAAAAGAAAACAGAAACTATACTGTGCCTTCATCGATTTCTCTCAAGCATTTGATAAAGTCTGGCGAATTGGCTTATGGAATAAACTCCTTAAACACAACATTAATGGTAAATTCCTACAACTAATTCAAAATATGTATCACAACATCAAATCACGCATCTCTTCTAACGGCAACCTATCAGAAGCCTTCATCTCAGAAATTGGTGTCCGGCAAGGAGAAAATTTATCACCGTTACTCTTTTCTTTGTACCTAAATGACCTTCAAACACATATGCATTATAATGGCTCGGTTGGCATAGAACTAACAGATCCCCTAACTCTTTCTCTGTGGCTTAAACTTCTTGTCCTACTCTATGCTGACGACTCGGTGATTCTATCAGACTCTAAATCAGATTTTCAAAACAGTCTAGACATCTTTCATAACTATTGTGTCAACTGGCATCTAAAGATAAATCTAAACAAAACAAAAATTGTAGTATTCGGTGCAAGACAACTACAAAATTTTAATTTTAAATTAGGCAACAATCCTGTAGAAATCACAGATCGTTACCACTACCTCGGTATAACTCTATCCAGCAATGGGTCTTTCCTTAATGCGAGAAAACATATAGCTGAGCAAGCAACCAAAGCAATGCATCTTCTATACACACGTGCCAACAACGCAAATCTACCAATTGACCTCACTCTAAAACTATTTGATCACACTGTACTACCAATTTTAACCTATGGTTCTGAAATATTTGGCTACGAAAACATAGACATACTGGAAAAAGTCCATAACAACTTTCTCAGAAAAATCACCAATGCTCGAAAATCAACACCAATAGCTTTTTTATATGGCGAACTTGGCCGACACCCCATAGCATTAAACATCAAATGCCGAATGATCTCATACTGGAATAGACTTCTAATAGGCAAAGACCAGAAATTATCACTACAAATTTACAAATATATGATGAACTTGCCAAACTCAGACTTTAAATGGGCTAACAAAATAAATGAAATTCTTACCTCAGTAAACCTAAGTTATTTATGGAACAACCAATTCCAAATAACCCAAAACAATATACATCGTCAAGTCAAAACCGATTTACTAACACAATTTAAAATTCAATGGCACATTCAACTACAACAAAGTCATAAAGGACAAACATATACAAGTTTTAAAACAGCCCCAATATTTGAAGGCTACCTTACAAAACTAACAAAATATGAATCTAATTACCTTTTTAAATTCAGAACTGCTAATCACTGGTTCCCAGTCGAGACAGGTCGATATGACGGAACACCCTTTGATCAGAGAACATGTAGACTCTGTAACTCTGGTCAAGTTGGCTCCGAACATCACTATCTGCTTCAATGTGATTTCTTTAAAACTGAAAGAGAACGTTTCTTAGGGCATAACCTTCAGGAAGCTACCCTTAACACAATCCTATCATCTGATTCGCTTCAACTATTAAAAGATACAAGCAAATTTATTTGTTTTATTTTCAGCAAGTTTAAGCCGTAGTTGTTTTTTACAACAGCTTTTTTTGTTAAAAAGTTCTCATTAATATACTGCTTCTAACTGCAAATGTTCCAGCTGTATACTGTAAATGCCACCATTTTCCAATAGCAGTCTGTAAACAGCTATTTATTTAATAGTCAATAATCTAAGTTTACCAATAGCAATCTGTAAACAGCTATTCATTTAATAGTCAATAATTCATGTTTGCATTTATTTATTTAGATTCTGTGCTTTACTGTATTTAGACGGCCAATGCCACCAGCTACCAATGACATTCCTAACAACCTTTGCTTATACTCAGTCTTCCTTTATCATAAATCAATCTCGTTTTGTATCAAATTATGTGATTATGCGACCCTTTAACATCTGTGTAACC
The DNA here is from genome assembly GCA_027627225.1 of Congeria kusceri. Classification (NCBI taxonomy): domain Eukaryota; kingdom Metazoa; phylum Mollusca; class Bivalvia; order Myida; family Dreissenidae; genus Congeria; species Congeria kusceri. The sequence goes on from CM051030.1 coordinate 6,732,740, forward strand.
CATTCTCAAGCACTCACCTCGACATAAATGTCATTTAATTGTTTTACTTAACCAGTTGTTTATATAACAAAAGTTAACAACATATCATCTAAAATGTACCTTTGCCTTATCGCTATTGTTAAATGTACATATACTAGAATGCAAAATATTACCAACTTATTTTTTTTTTTTTTTTTTTTTTTTTTTTTTTTTTTTTTTAATGCATTTTTGTACCATAAATAAATGTGCCAGTAAACATGTTTACTATATATTACTGATAGTATTAGCTTTTTTGTGTGCCTATTGTATAATTTTATAATTAGAGTAACTTTTTAGAGTAATTACCTCGCATAATAGATCCACCATCTTGCATTCGACATCAAGTTCAACATCGCCCCATGCTCTGGTGCACTCGAGCGTAAATCCCGAGAAAATTCGCTTGTGTTCACCGAAACCACTATAACTACCGACGCTAATCACTAGCAGTCATTCCCTATGATCTCAACCCCGAGGAAAAACTAACAATTTGAATTTTTGTACAATTACTATGATGTTATGTTGATAACAATATTATTATTATTATTTTCATTATTATTATTAGTAGTATTAGTTTTAGTATTTGTATTAGTATTATCACTTGTTATTGTAAATACCCCCCTTATATATCGATCATTATAACGCTTTATCGAACGAAAGAATTATTGGAAGTCAATAATTCATTAAATAGTTAGCTTTGTTATATTGCCCTTATTGTATATGTATATACTTGGGTGAAAATAAACGTGTTGTTCTGTTCTGTTCTGTTCTGTAATCATTGTTCTGACATGACTGACCTGGAGTCATGATTGGGTTAGGCGAGACCGTTGTTGCAGGCGTGATTACAGTGGTGTAATTGGTCTGTTTGTTACATGTGTTTTTTTCTGAAGTAAACAGAACATGTGAGTCAGTTTCTTCAAAGGGTGCTTCACTTGTTTTTAACAGGTGTTGTCGGTTACGTCTGTATTGTCCACCATCCTGTGTTTTAACAATGTATGATCTGTCATTGACTTTCTGCTGCACAATAGCAGGTAACCAGCGTTTATCATTCTTAATCCGTACACCTTCTCCAATGTGCAAAGGCTTAAGAGGCTTTGCTGATTTGTCAAAATACACTTTTGACCTTTGCTTTGACTGGTGCATTTTATCTTTAATGACCTTTGTATCCGGTACCTGAGAGGCAAGTTGCTGGGAGGTTAATGACAGTGTTGACCTCAGCTGTCTGCTCATTGAGAGTTGCTCAGGGGACTTCCCGCACTGTAGGGGTGAATTACGATATTCCAAGAGAACAAGGTAGGGGTCTTTCCCAGCCTGTTTGGATTGTGTGAATAATGATTTGATTGTTTGGACGGTGACCTCACCCAACCCATTACCCGATGCATGACCTGGGGAGGAGGTCATATGCTGCAAACTGTGGAAAACTTTCCGCACAGTAGCAGGGGCTATTGTCTGAGAATACGATGTCCGGAATACCATGTCGGCTGAAAAAGCTTTTCAGTATGTCAATGACAGTGCTTGACTTCGTGTTCTGAAGTGTACCTACTTCAAAGTATTTGCTATAGGTGTCAACTAACAGTATCAACTATTTGCTATAGGTGTCAACTAACAGTATATAGTCCTTATTGTCCCAGTGAAATAAATCTGTGGCACAAGGTAATTTACTAGGTTTGCATTTGAGCACCTATGCTCTATGCAAATTAGACATTCCAGTACTTTTGTCTTTATGTCTACTGTCATACTTGGCCAAAACATTATTTGTTTTGCACGCTCTGGGTATTAATATTCTATAATTATAATTATAATTCATATAATCCCGTCAATCGCAGTAAATTCATCTCTGTAATTCCAAAAATCAAGCAACTGTTTGGGGCAATCTGACCGGTCGTTAGGCCATCCATCAAGGATAACTTTCGAAAGAAGTTGTAATTGAGTGTCCGAATTGGAAGCTGTCCGTACAAGTTCCATCTTTTGATCACTAATTGGCAAATTTGACATGACAAGATGAACTTGTGAATCTGGACCATCTGCAACTTCCGGTGTCCGGAAGGAAATTGCGTGAAAGGGTGTCTGCTAAGGGAATTTCTTTTCCAGGGACAAAAACCAAATCTATGTCATATTTCTGCAGGTTCAGCAGAATGCGCTGCAAACGAGGGGGTGCAGAGTGCAGGCCTTTTTTCCATATGGCTTGGAGTGGTTTGTGGTCTGTCTGACATGTAATATGTTTACCATAAACATATTGGTGGAATATTGTGCAAGCAAATAGAATTGCATATAAGTTCTTTGTGATTTGTGCATAATTGACCTCTGCTGGGGTTAATGATTGTGAGGCAAAACACACAGGTTTCCCATCTTGTAGAAGTACGGCTCCCAGCCCAAACTTTGAAGCATCTACCTGGAGTGTAATTTCTTTATTTGGATCAAAATAAGCGAGTACCTAACCAGGGCTTTGACAGATGATGCTTTTAACCTCCTGAAAGGCTTTCTCTTGGGGTTTATTCCAACTAAATTCAACGTCCTTAGACAGGAGCTGTCGTAAGGTTGCATTGATTTCAGAGAGTTTTGGTGCAAACCTCTGTTAGTACGTTACCTTGCCTAATAAGGTCTGCAATTCTGCCTTAGAAGTGGGGTTGCCATTTGCTCTATGGCCTTGACCTTTGTTGGGTCTATTTTTAAGTCTTGGGCTGTGATTAAGTGACCAAAGAAAAGGATTTCAGTTTTACCTATTTCTGTCTTGTCTGGGTTTAACCTAATGCCCGTTTCTCGGCATCTCTCCATAAGTCTGAGAAGATTTGCGTCATGTTCAGTCCTGTCCTTTCCAGACACAATTTCGTCATCAACAATAGTCTGTACACCAGGGAGGTTCTCTAGACATTGTTCCATTTTTGTACTGAACAGGTCATTTGCGTTACATAACCCATATGGTAACTCTGAGGAATCTGTATCTAGCAAAGCAACTGTTGAAGGTTATCAGGTACGAGGACTTTTCTGTCAATTGTATAGACCAGTAACCGCTACGAGCGTCAAGCTTTGAGAAAACTGTCGCATTTGTCAACTCTGGCAATATGTCATCTTGATAGCATTATTTCGATCCTTCGGGTCGAGGCATACCCTTAATGAACCGTTAGGTTTCTCAACCGTGACCAAGCTGTTTACCCAGTCGGTGGGTGTTGTGACTTTGCATATGATGCCATTTTGTTCCATTCTGTCTAGTTCTGCCTTAATTAAGTTTGTCTCTTATGGTGACAGGAATTTTTCGTGGAGGGTGTACAACTGGTGTGGCATTGTCACGTAAGTGAATTTCGCATTCACCTGGTAGTTTACCTACCCCTGTAAATACTTTTGTGTATCTACTTATAACTTCTTCCTTAGTCAGGAATGTGTTGCAGCTAGTAGCAAAAACTAACTCAATCAAATTAAGTGTCAGACATGTTTGTAGTCCTAGAATGGGGCTTGAACTTGTATCAACAACATAGAAATCCTCATTGACTGTTTGACTCTTATGTGTACAAGGCAGGTTAATGAAACCATCTACCTTAAGTGGTTGATTATTGTATGCAGTCAAGCGTTTCTGTGTTGAACCCATGGACCAGTTTTACCTAACGACTTAAATATGGACCTGTTCGCCTGTGTCAATTTTCATTTTGATTGAACTGTTGCAAATTGTTAATTTAACAAACGCTTGATTTGTAATTTCATCATGCTGTACTGTGTTTCATCAAAGTGTGAGTTGAAATCAAGATCGGTAGTGTTTACCTCATTGACATTCCTGCGGGTGTCCTGCAGCTTTTTCTTACACACTTTAGCAAAATGATTTAGTTTGAAACAGTACAAACAAGCTTTTCCTTCTGCGGGGCACACTAAGTCTCTGGAATGGCTGGTTCCACAATTGTTGCATGGTCTGATGTGTCCTGGTGGTGCTGAGGCGGTCGCTGTAAATGGTCTGCCTAAACGAGCCTGCTGTCGTGTAGATTGCATAGGTTGCCTCAGAGCGTTGACGGATTGGGCATGGGCGCTTATGTCCTTGAGCTGCGATTGGCACACCTCATATGTACGACAAATGTCCATGCACTTGTCGAGTGTCAGGTTTGATCTCTCGTTGATCAGCTTCTCTCTGATTTTGGCGGAATGAATGCCGAACACAATGTGGTCCCGGTTCATCTCTTCCGTTATCACATCCGGATAACCACAGTCCTTTTTTTTTTTAAACATTTGAGTTCTGTAACAAAATCTTCAAATGATTCCCCGTCGAGTTGGATTCGTGATTTGAATTTGTATCTGGAGTAAATGTGGTTCACTTTCGTTGCACAATATGTCTAGAAACCGTTGAAGTGAGTTATGAGCTGTTGTGGCGCTTTTTCGATGACTGTCCAGGTGGAGAAAATTTGTCGTCCTTTCTCGCCGACCCGGAGCATAAGGTGGTTGCACTTAGCTTCCTCAGACTTCTTCTCTTAGGGTCCACCGAACATGAACTGACAATGTTCTTTAAATCGATTGAATGCACTTGGCAAGTCCTTGGAATCCCAGTCCATTTTTGGGTTATACTGTGTATCCATCGTTTTAAAATGGATATTTATCAAAATTATGTCCCAAAAGTTGTGTCACATTTACTGTATATCCAGATATTAACACTGATTTGAATTTTAATCCATTTTATAGAATTTAACTTCTGACACCATGTTTTATGATGGTGTGGTGTATAACAAGAGAGATGTTGATTATATGGTTTATTTACTAAGACTGTTCTAATATAGGAGTATCCAAGTGGTCAGTTACAGTGGGCGGTGCTTAGTAGAGGTGTTGTAGAGGTGTTAAGCTCTGATTGGCTAGCATGCATAGAGATATGAAACAGTAATGTAAATCATAAACTGGGCCCGTATTAACCGATTCTTAGACTTAGGAATAGAGTAGGAATAGAGAATATTCTTGAAACTGTTTTATTCTAAGAACACTGTTTATTTCAATCTAACCATATTTTCACCAACGCAAATTTTAGCATTCGTTGTTTAGAATGATTTATTATTGACATAAGCGACACATTTGAGAAAGCACTAGTATTTTTTCTCAAGTCTAACTCTATTCTTTATTCTTAAGTCTAAGAATGGGTTGGTGAATACGGGACCTGGCCGTAACGCGTTCTTTGTTTATTCAGATGCCGGTATCGCCGCCATCTTACTGGTGTTAGTGTTTGTGTATTTTCCTGACAAACCCTCGAAACCGCCCAGCGCCAGTGCGGGCCTGGAGCGCACGGAGTGGAAAAAGGGGCTTCGTACTTTAGCAAAGTATGTATGCACAGACTCTATTAGCATCATACTGCACTTCGTAATAGTTAGAACGTATTAATTCTAACACGATACTTGCTTTTTTCTATAGACAAAGAACACAATTGCGAAAATTATTTCGATTCTAACATGATTTGACATACCGGTATATTTTACATTTGTAATTGGAACTATTTTTTATTGTGCTCCGCTCAGAGTCGGGACTTCTTTTTTGCGTTAATTGTGTTATTTGTCAATAGAAAAATTAGCGAGAATCATGTCAGAATAATTTGCATATAATTGGCAATTGTGGAAACGTCTATTGGTTTTCACATTAATAATTGCACATGTCTGTCTCTCTGTCCAAAATTATTGTACGTTGTAATACTCTATGCAATGCAAAATTTCCTATAGCGCTGTGTAGGACCATGTTTTTCACAAATTATATTTTTCACATCTGTGAAAAAAGGATCTCATTCTTCACAGGCGCGAACATTGAGGTCTTATTCTTCACATATCGCAGTCTTATTCTTCACATTTTCTGTGAAGTTTGTGATCGCATCCAGTTTTGATGTGCAATTAAATCATACTCATCTCTGTTCCGCACGCATACCCCGTTTTTGGCCAATCACATTCTTCACACTTACAAATGTGGCACGTGAGATCCTATTCTTTACAGGTGTAAGAAAAATATTATTTGTGAAAAATATGATCATACAGAGCTACAACGATTCTTTCGATGCATCGCTTATTCGATTGTAAAGGAACCGATTCGATTTTCGATACTAAACTAACCAATTTCGATTCGATTCTCTTTTATATATTATATTTATATTTGATTGGTCATTAAACTCTTAATTAATATTACAGTGTTTGTTTAGATTAATCTTGCAAATTGATCATGGTTCATAATGGTTGATGTTATTTTAAACTGGTTGTGAATTATGATCACCAAATCTTACTATTATTCATATTTATATTGACATAAAAGGAACATACTCATTAACCAATAACACGATATTCATATAATAATAATTCTAACATGATACTCGGTAATTTTTCTATAGACAAAGAACAAAAGTATCTTTTTTTGTAACTACCCGTAAACAACGCAAAAAAGTCCCGATTCTGAGCGGAGCCTAATAAAAAGTAGTTCCAATTACAGTTGTAAAAATATACGTCAGATCCTGTTAGAATCGAAATAATTTTCGCATTATCGTTGTTTATCGGCCAATAATGCGTTCTGATGCGTGGCTATTAAATAACTCGGGCTAACGCCCTCGTGGTTTAATTTATACGCATCAGAACGTAAAATCATTGTTTATTGGCCGATAAACAACGATAAATCAACAATTATTTCTTAAACAAAACATTATTCTATATTGGGTCATTCGTGAATATGCAAAAACAACATGAAAACAGGTAAACACATCGACTCGAAATATTCAACTAAATTATGTTTGAAATCGAAATCCAATCGAATCGAATCGAGCAATTGCTAAATCGTTGCAACTCTTATTTCCTAATCACCGTCGAAAATGTAGATTTTCAACAAATCTGCTAGGAGAACACATTCAGATTGTTTTATATATGTTCAAAATGTTAGTATTCCATTTATGAGGAACAAGGCGTTCTGGTTGGTGATTCTGGCGGGATCTATTCCAACCGGGGTGCTTGGCGTCTGGGCGAACGTCCTTGACGTCAATCTGAAGCCGCACGGCGTCACACAGGTGAACCGATGATGACGTCACATGACGTTATAATATGTGATTATTATAAAACAGTGTAAGAGCAATAATTTAATTGCATTGAAATCTGTCTAAGGAATATACTCGTATCAATTGATCTATTAGAATTTTATTAAAGAAGCACGCAAACGTGAACCAGTTCCTTACATTCATATGATTAGACGATATACATGTATGCATTTAATTTCAACAACATGCCTCTCGTTGCAGGACCAAGCGGGGTACATGGGTTTCTGGCAGACCATAGCAGGATGTACATCCGGTCTCATTATAGCCAGGTATGTGCAGATTTGATCTGAAATTTTTCTCACCAGAGCTTAAAATTTTATCTGGAAAGTTTTAAAGTTTATTTGGCACAGTAACTTTATTTATTGCATGTATTAGTTACCTGCGTTGTGTTCTTTCCTCAGTGTCATGCGAGGTCAAAGGAACACGGTACTCGTTACATAAACCTGAAAACAATTATCAGATCAAACTCCGAGAAACAAACAAACCTGGTACCTTACGAATTTTGAATATCACTTTTAGTATCATTGTTAAATTGTCAAAAAACGTCAGCTAGACCAAATACTTTTCTGTGCATCGACCTCACTGATGACGTCATAGTTACCGATCGACCTACATTAGATGAAGCCCTAGTTACCGATCGACCTCACTGATAACGTCATAGTTATCGATCGACCTACATTGATGACGCCATAGTTACCGATCTACCTCATAGATGACGTCATAGTTACCTATCGAACTCACTGATGACGTCATAGTTACCAAACGATCTCACTGACGACGTCATAGCTACCGATCAACCTTTAATTATGACGCCATAGTTACCGATTGACCTACATTGATGACGCCATAGTTACCGATCGACCTCACTGATGACGTCATAGTTACCAATCGACCTCACTGATGACGTCATAGTTACCATCACTGTTGACTTCCGGTGTTGCAGGTTCTCGGACATGTTCATGAAGCGGATGAAGCTGTTCCTACTGGTGCTATTCATCGGGGCCTCCCTCTGCGTCGCTTGGTTCACCGCCATGAGCGAGAAGTACATCCCCTTCAACATTCGTAAGTACCCTATGCACTAGGGCTACCGTAGCTGGCACTAGAACTTATTCGGAACATTAATCATTTATCCAAACGTCTCTTTAAATGGACACAAATATAAATCCGTGTGTTGGGCGTGAAGATGACATGCTCGGTATCACTGGCTCTAAAACCGTCCTATTCTTAACATTATTTGTTTGTAAATCTGGTATATTCATCAATGTTTTCCTTGCAGCCTCTCTGTACGCGGCCTGTATCCTGATCGGTATCTTCGTGAACGGCGGTTTCCCGCTCGTCTACGAGATCTCGTGCGAGGCGAGCTACCCCGTGTCTGAAGGGGTCACGGGCGGGGTCCTGACCTTGATGAACGAGCTCGTCGGCGTGCTGTTCCTCTGCATCATGCTCATCCGACGCATAGGTCAGTGCACTTTTGAGTTGCCTCTGTTACCTAACATGACATGCATTGTAACGCCGCATAAGCGCGTCGCCGCAAAAACGTGACCAAGCGCGTTTATGCGGCGATTTTCAACGCATGTACGGAATGATTTCGTTTTTGCGGCGACGCGCAACGCATAAAGCAATCTTTGCTTATTTGCGTATTGACTATGCCTTTTTAACGCATAAAGAGAACTAACATTAATAATTTATTATATGTTACACTTCTGCGTTGTCTCTGTTACCGTAGGCAAAATAACATTTGTGCTTCGGGCAGCCCGACCGTTCCTAGCGAAAACCCACTGACCCTAAAGCTTTTAGCGACGATTATTTTCCGTGAAATTTATATTGTCAGTTTAAGATACTTTTCAATGTTTTTTGACCGAAATGTGTTTTAAAAACAGTTAAAAACAAAAACAAACAGCCCAATCTCGACCCTACCAAATTTTTTGAGACCGTTACCCGAAACACACAATGAATGTACACGAGACTTTAATATAGGTTATCTTCGCGAATTCATGATTTCTGTATCACATGCTGCTGTATATAGACTCTTTTGAGTAATAAGGAACAAAATAAAGTTTTAATATTTTGTTGACGTTATGGTGAGGTCCTTTTAATGTTCTATTGATGTTCTATTGATATTCTGTTGATGTTCTGTTGATGGTCTGTTAGTGTTCGGTTTATGTTCTATTTAATTATGCCCCCCCCCCCCATCGAAGATGGCGGGGTATATTGGTTTGCTATACTGGTTCGGTCGTCTGTCGGTAGACCAAGTTCGTTTCCGCTCGTGTCCAACAGTTTTCATCGGATCTTCAACAAACTTCATGAAAATGTTTGTTGACACAACATATCGACCAAGTTCAATAATCAGCCAAATTGCCCCAGGAATTGTGGAGTTATGGCCCCTGAATTATCTAAAATTGGCATTTTAGCTGTTTCCTCTCTCTAAGTCCAACAGTTTCAATCGTATCTTCACCAAACTACATGAAAATGTTTGTTGGCACAATATCATGCCAAGTTCGATAACCAATCAAATCTGCTCAGAAACGGTGGAGTTAAGGCCCTTGAATTATTTAAAATTGGCCTTTTCAGGCATTTCCGTTCTCTAACTCCAACAGTTTTTATCCGATCTTCACCACACTTGATAGTTTGAAGATCACTTTTATTCTAGAGAGGGCATAACTGTTTTACAAACAGCTATTGTTCTGTTGTTGTTCTGTTGATGTTCTGTTGATGTTCTGTTGATGTTCTGTTGATGTTCGATTGATATAATGTTGATGTTCTGTTGATGTTCTATTGATGTTCGGTTGCTGGTTCCCCAGGTACCTCCTGGATGGACTGGGCACTTCTCGGCTCCACCGTGGTGGCGCTGCCGCTGCTGTGTCTATTTCCGGAACGCTACCGCCGCACAGACCTCGACATCACGATCGTTCCCGGAAGTTCCGTTCGGAAGAGAACGGAAACCAGCATCCTCCCGGAAATCGCCTGAAACGCACCACGACCGTCCAGTTAGGAATACATTATCGAGAAGAATACTCAGAACCGGTTGAAGAGTGAAGGCGAAAGTTTGTTATCGTGCAAAAGCTGAACAAATTATATATGTACTTTAATGGTTGAACTTGTCTTGTAAAGTGACCTAACATTAGAAAATATAAAAGGGTAACTTTACTTACACAATATTATCCTTAAAGAGTAAGAATACTCAATACAGGTTGAAGATGACTAGTTGCCATTGTTATCTGTGGTCTTAAGTTGAAAAATTACATGACTTTTTGTGTATAGTCGATTTAAATATACATTGTTGTTGATATAATTACGGGATAACCCAAATACTATTCGTATCTAATGCCATGTAATGGGAAGGGGGTGGGGGGAGGATGTACCACAAAATGGTGTCCGCCATTATATTTGTCTTACCTAATTCCGTGTTAATTATGGATTCATATTAATCTGTTGTTTTTTACATTTAAATATCAGCATTCTATGCGATTGCTCCAAGAACAATACGTTGTATAATTATGTGTTTTTGATCAATATTAGTGTTTATTGAATTTGAAAATATGATCTGTTTACATTAAAACGTTGAATACCGTATTTGTTTTGTTGTTTTCCAAGATATTTATATTTAATTCAGTGGAGCAGCTGGAGAAATACTTTGTAAGCGACACCATGTTTTTGTTAGTGTTAGCAGCACTAACAGCAATTTACCGTAGGATGGAAAGGCTCCCTTTGTTAGCGCTAGTAGCGGACTAATATGTCTAATAACTTTGTACTAGTAGCAGCTAACAAAACAGGACCGGGGTAGAGATTTAACTGTGTCCCAGCATAGCTGCTTTAAATCCCTGCCGGCACGAAGTTCCGCGTGACCATAGGCGATGGTGAAAAACAAGCCTTATACGACCTACATTTTTTTATCCTAATACCTTATATATAGATCTACATTTATTATATCACATTATTATTAGATTGTTTTCTGATATTGCTGCCTCGAATCAATTTCCGTAGATATACTAGTATTCCAGTTAATCATCATATCAAATCCCCATATATAATATTTATGATGAAAAGTGTATGACTCAGTAATATACTTATAATACGCAGTACAATCTATGCTATACTGCTCGATAACAACTCGATCGTTGTCCGCTGATTTAGGACAGTGACCATCTGCTTATAACAGTCAGTCTACACAGCACAGAAACAGCTTTGTAGGACCATATTTTTCACGAATCATATTTTTCGCATTTGTGCAAAATATGATCTCATTCTTCGCAGGTGTGAACATTGAGATCTTGTTCTTCACACATCGCAGTCTTATTCTTCACTTTTTCTGTGAAGTTTGTGATAGAATCCACTTTTTGATATGCAATGAAATCATGTTCTTCTCACGTAAACCCGTTTTTGGCCAATCACATTCTTCCCACTTAAAAATGTGACAAATGAGATCCTAATTTTCACAGATGCGTGAAAAATATGCCTTGTGAATAATATGACCCTACACAGCTTATCACAGCTGCTTATAACAGCCAGTATACACAGCACAGAAATCATGAGAGAAACAATAAAACATACCTGAAAGAAAAAAAAGTGCGCCAAACAAACATTAAAAGTAAACGAAACAAAATATAAAACATGTACATGTATACGTGTTTTCAAAGCAGCCAGTTGCAACTTGAGTCCATATTTCGACAGGGAACACAATGATAATGATGATGATGATAATGGTGGTGATGGTGATTATGATGGTGGTGATGATGATGATGATGATGCTGACGACGATGATGATGATAATGATGACGATGATGATGACGATGACGACGATGATGATGATGAGGTGGTGTTGGTGGTGATTACAATAAAATTCTTCCTTCTACTATTTCCACAGAAGCCCGACGCACTGTGAGCCCAAATTTCAACAGTGAACACAAAATAATAACGTATTTTCCCTCATGTTATCGCTCTCTCTAGGCATATGCATGATCTCGATCTTTACACATTCATGTCTTCATTTGTCCCACAAGAGAAATTGTATAAGTGCTTGAGCTACATTTGTGTAACCCGATCTGTCAACTTAAGATTTACTAGTAGGAAAGTTTCGCAATGTAATATGAGATTTGTTGAAAGAATGTTTAGATGTCATGAATAAGATAAATAAGAAGCGAACAACGATCGAATTTGAAGGTCCATATCAATTCGTCTGATAAAAGTAAGGTCACGATACTATTTCAATCTATGAAATACTGCTTCTATCACATTTGGCTTTTATACAGTTTTATCTCGTAATTACGAGATAAAAGTCGTAATTACGAGAAAAAGTCGTAATTACGATATAATAAGTCGTAATTACGAGATAATAAGTCGTAATTACGATTTAAAAAAAGTCGTAATTACGAGAGTCTCAGTTGTTATTACGAGATACTAAGTCGTAATTACGAGATAAAACGTCGTAATTACGAGAAAAAAGTCGTAATTACGAGATCAGTTTTATAATATTTAGTATTTTTTACTAATTTTTATTTTTACGCCTGGCACCAGGACGCTTCCATATAAGATAACTTCCTTTTGGCACATTTTTTTCAATGAATAAATGTATTGTCAACAGCAACAATCAAACCTAAATTATGATACCAAATTCATCCATATTTAAATCTAACAACATATAACAAGGATATCAGTGAAATGATGGATGCTCCCAATGCGCTTTGCGAAGTAATGGGAAAGCAATCAGAAAAGCAGAGTCCAGACTAGTGTGCTCTATATACTAATTTCAGCAATCATCAAAGTCCCATTACTGTAAAAAAATCGTTGAAGCGGAGCATCTTGGTACAGTAAAGTTGGTAATGAAGCTTCTCATAAAGTTTCATTGAATAGTAGTTGCTGAGAAATAGTCTAGACAAAAAATGCGCACTATACACTAATTTCAGCAACCTTTCAGTCCCATATTTCCAAGGAAAATCACTGAAAGGGAACGCCCTGTACTGTGCACACTTCATTTTGATAATGAAGCATCACACAGTTTCATTCTATTCTGGCAAATAGTTGCGGAGAAACAGTCTGGACAAGAATTGTGCACTATATTTCTAATTTCAGAAATCTTCAAACTCCCACAACTCTAAGAAAAATCATTGAAGTGGAACGTCCTGGTTTGTGTACACCTCCTTTTGGTAATAAAGCTTCCCATAACGTTTAATGGAAATCTGGCCAATAGTTGTGAAGAAATAGATTTGACAAAAATTGTGCACTAAATACTTATTTCAGCAATCTTCAAAGTCCCATAACTCTAAGAAAAATTACAGACGCTTTATATAATTATATAATTATATAATTATAATTATATCCATTTTAACTTACGATTACTCATTAACGAAACGGTATTTATAGTATATTTTTAGGTCAGTGGTGTTATTTTACTCTTGTATATTTATATGGTCCTTTTATTTTTCTTTAAAACGTCGCGATACTCGCCATTGGCAAATGTTCAGTGTAAAGCAGTTTCTAAAACTTATGCATGTAATAAAGCGCGAACGGTTTACATTGACATAATTTATGGGCACCGATCTTTTTTTTCAATTACAGCTATACATTCACCATTATCGAATTTCCCTCCATTACCGCAAATTTGTTGGCAGTGTAAACATGTTCGTTATAATAATGAATACGCGCAGTTCAGTCCTCCTCCTCTTTATCATCGTCGTCGTCGTCGACGTCATCATCATCATCATCATTATCAACATCATCATCATCATCATCATCATCATCGTCGTCGTCATCATCATCGTCGCCGTTGTCGTTATCATCATCATCATCATCATCAACGTCGTAGTCGTCGTCATCATTACCATAATCATTAATAGCACCAATAATATGATAATTTTTATCGCCATCATCATCATGATCATCATCATGATCATCATCATCATCATCATCATCATCATTATCATCTTCATCTTCATCATCTTCATCATCTTCATCATCATCATCATCATCATTTTCTTCATCAGCCGTTTAGTTACTAGCATCATCACACTTTTATTATCCAGGATCTTGATAGCTACAAGTTAAATAACTACCATAACCTACACTATATTCATCCTCGGCCGTGATTATTTCTGTTATCTTCTTTTATTTGTCCAGTTTCGCTCCTTTTATTTGTTTGTTTACTTTTATGACAGTAACAAAAAGCATTGATTGATAATTTTTAATTTTTAACATTTGATATCCATTTTCTGTCCTTTTCTATGTTTATTTCCTTCTATGACAGTAACTAAAAGTATTGACTAATAATATTTATTTTTGAACACCAGTCACAATAATAATTGATAACCAGTTTCTCTCCTTTTATATGTTTATTTACTTTTATGACAGTCACTAAAAGCATGACAGTCACTAAAAGCATCTACTAACTTTATTAAAGCGCTGCTTGTACAGAAAAGGTTTTGTGAAGCGACCGCTTGCATTGTGTTACAAGTTGAGAAGTGTAAATAAATGAATTTTTGTACGAAAGACCGGTGGGGAATTTCCTTGTTCGTATTTCCTAATTATAAATTATGAACTGTGAAGTACTAAATTCATGTATTCACACTTCACGAGTTCACGAATTTTTTGAAAATCGCGAGGTTAGAAATATGAATAAATGATTTTTTTTGTATTTCATAGTTCACAATTCATAACTATGAAACGAGAATAATGAGACCCACAGGCCTTCCGTAGGTACCCCGTTTAAATATTACCTTATGCATAAAAAGTCTGTGT
>CM051030.1:6750000-6755000 GCA_027627225.1 Congeria kusceri
GCTGAACGAACGCCACTTAACAGCTGTATGGACGTCTTAATTCAAGGAGTTTCAAACCATCAAGTTGAGGAAATAGGTGTGGCAGAGTGCTTTGGCTTTAACGGGACTGAATTTAAACTCAGAGCATCGTTATTGATATGACCAAACCTAAGTAAATGTCAAATTATCGTTAATGAAAAGAAGTGATCAAATTTTACAGCGAACGAAACTGTTGACGGTTGGGAGTGTGATTATTCAGTATTCATCCTTTTCTTTTCCTGCTCCATATATTTTCCCCGTCAAATTCACGCCACGAATGACGAATCGATACGTTTATAACGCATATATATGCTTACACAAGAAGCACGTTGCATTATTTCCTTCTGAATTAATACCATAAACCCTTTGCACAAAAACCTATGCAAATGACTTACCGAGAAATCTGTATTTATCGAAACGAGAATACTTTTTTTGAAAACATATTTTATCAAGGTTGATTTCTTAGAACTTAAAAATCATGTAATACAAATAATCTGTATACATGTATCTTTTCCCTTCACTTATCATTCAACCAAGTAATTTATAGGAAGCAATGAGATTTTGGGGTCAAACACATTATCTACTTGAGGAATTGGACCCTATTCGGTCCAGAATTATCCTTAACAAACAACAATGTTGATGACAAAAAAAACGGACACCAAAACTGTATGTGAACATGTCACAAACGAGAATAATTTCATTAATCGTCTAATCTACAAAGTAGAAACCATGTTTAATCATAATTAACCATCTAGAGGTACAAAGTTGATGTGTTCTTGTACTTATATAAGTACCCGACCCGACCCGCAAATACCCGACCCGACGAAAGATACCCGACCCGACCCGACACAAATTTGCTACCCATTGCATCCCTAGAAATGATGTCATTATTTTCAAGTCATGACCTTATGAGTCCCGCGAAATTTTCCAATTAAACCAGCTAGCCTAGGCCCGAAACCACGCTTAGCCACACCGAGGCTAGGTGAAAATTTGAGAAATAAACAAAATAAAATTAAGCACTTTTAGAAAATCAAATGATAAATTGACCCTTAAAATAGATGTCTAGTAAATAATCTACGTGTATTGACGTCGATATGCATGTCTAGTAAATTACTTGATTTAATATAATAAAACATGTTTAAAGTTTGGTACCTTTCGGCACTTTATATGTGTTAAAATATCTAATATATTACCTCGGTGTCTTTTCTTCTCATAATCTGTGCACCGCAGCTGACCATATCAAACCGCTGTACAGATCTTAAAACATCCTAATTAGATCCATCGTCGGATACCCACCACTGCTGATGGCGCTTCTCTCCACCTAGGAATGGAGAGTAACGTAATGAACTATCGTGGGATAGTGCAGGCAGACGTGGTGCTAAATGATTTCAGTTGAATTAAATGTTAAGTCCCAAATAATTGTGTTCAGTGTCCATACTAGATTTCGTCAGTTTGTTACAAGAAATGTGTAAAATCTGAAGCATTTGTTTTGTAGCAAAAACACCCCAAATATACGCTATATCGCACCCTCGAAAAAAAAAATCCAGAGGAGCATGAGTCGGACCCCCCCCCCCGCCCCCCGAAAATATTTGCCCCCGTGTTTATTCGTCTCTGGTACGACCCTGTTAACCCTTTAAAATGTAAAAAAAAACGGTGGAAAAGGTATAAAATAAAAAGAAAATTTGTTGAATTCGGTGTAAGATCGCATGTTATTTCACTCGTGACAATAGAAAACACTAGATTCTATGTACACTTGTGAAATAAAATACGATCTTAAATCGAAATCAACAAATATCATCTATAACTTTCGGCAAGATGTATGATATACTATATAAAAATATACGAGTAATTTCATTTAGTTTCGTCTCACTGAAGATACTAAACATGAAGTGAAACTTAAATTGTTCATGTACCTTTTATCTGATGGGAATTTTATATATGTTTTCGTTCCAGACGCATGACTTTATGGGTCTTTCAAATCGATATTACACTTTAAAAGGACGGTTTCACAATTTCGGGTTCGAAAAAGCATTTCCCTAAAAATGGAATTTTAAAACAGAAATTTGTAGAATCTATCGAAACTGGTATTTTTAAAATAATATATTTATTACGCCTTTTTGTGTAAAAAATTACAAGGGTATGTCTACCAGGTAGCACATTTCTTCTCGAAAAAATAACAGATATTCGTTAAAAGTTTAACTTTCCATAAGCAATGTGCTATTCAAACTTTGAAATATGAACAATAAATGTATTACAGAGCAGGAAAAAGTCAGTTTTTGATAGCCAAAATCCGTGAAAATGCACCTTTAAATAACTAAATGGATGTATGCAACACCTTTTGTGTGCATTTAAGAAACTAAAGAGAAAATAGTACTTTTTTATTCGTTCAAAAAAGCCCCCCAAAAACTAAAACAAGTAACGTAAAATTAGGTAACTGGGTTGATGCCGATGCTGCTGATGCTGACGACGACGACGATGACAAAATTTTCAAACATTAGCTAGATACGGCGATATGCAGCACTGGACGTACACAGCTTGCGATGAGGAATAAAAAAGTATGTTTGTTTCAGGTTACCCGACCTACCCTAAAAATATGCACCGATCCTAAAACATTTTATTGAGTTTGTCAGATATTTTTTTTTGTTTTATTTACCCTTTTTCAATAAATCAGTGTTTTGTTTTGATAGCATCCACCTATAAACAATGTTTTAGGATATTACTGATATGTTTTGAGTATATATGTAGTTTTAAAATTTTCAAGTTGACCATTTACCCCCCCAAAATAAAATAAATTCCGACCTACCTACCCTAATTTTTTTGGCATGTAACCTGAAACAAACATTTGTTTACGCCTAAGCCGTATTCGACATAAGCTGTATACGATCTAACAGTGCTCTGTATAGGACCATATTTTTCACAAATCATAGTTTTCTCATCTGTGAAAAAGAGGATCGCATCCTTCACAGGTGTGAAAATTGAGATCTTATTCTGCACACATCACAGTCTCATTCTTAACATTTTCTGTGAAGTTTGTGATAGAATCCAGTTTTCGATGTGCAATGAAATCATATTCTTCACACATGAAAATAAGTGTGTAAGTTTTTTGGCCAATCACATTCTTCACACTTATAAATGTGACAAATGAGATCCTATTCTTCACATGTGTGTGGAGAATATTTTTTGTTAAAAATGGGAACCTACAACGCTGTATCCTATTACTTGGAATGCAATGATATTCTTAGTCATGTAGGCCCATTATGGCATTGACAAATTAGTGTACGCCATAATATAATGAAAATAGAAACTTTACAAATGGGGCGTGTCGTGGGAAAACCGCGCTTGGTGTATGTGCGTAAAGTGTCGTACTGTGCAGTCCGCACAGGCTAATCCAGGACCACATTTTACGCACATGCATTAAGCCCGGTATTCCTAAGACACACCTCAAATATATTTCGGTGATCGTTTTGATTTTTCGTCTATTACACTAAACACCAAAAAACTTTTTCCAGCTTAACGCCCAGGTGGATTTCGAATAATTTTTGTGTGTGTGTATATGACACGAAACGACAATACATATTTTCCAACTTAACGCCCATGTGGATTTTGAATATTACAAACTCTAAACGCACCTTCCACTCGTATATCGTTTATTGTGAGGTTTATGATTAAACAAACTGTTTTTTTTCGAATTAAAAGCGGTTCTCATGATATCAGATTTTATCATCTAACGACGCAAAAAGCGACCCGGACCTCTGATGTTTAAAACACACAGGAGCTGTGTTATATGCCATTAAAATGTCTGCTTTATACTGAAAAGTTTACTTAATATTAAAAATATCCATCATTCTAGTAAATACATAGAGGATATTTGTTGATTTCGGTGAATGATCAAATTTCATTTACGAGTGTTTATATACTTTTTTCACGAGTCAGGGGCGTAGCTTAGCCTCAAAATATGTGTAGGCCACTATAAATGTTGTCTGGTGTGGCTGTATGGGGGAGAGCGTTAGCCCAGCATTGCTTTTTTAGGTGTTGGAGATGATTTTTGGTGCATATTTGGTAGCATCACATAATTTTGATTTATAATCAAGAAAGCTAAGTTGGATCGGTCAATTTATCAACAAACAAGATAAATTAACTTCGGATCACTTTATGAAAACTAATGTAAGAACGCATTGAAGTGCATGTAAACAGTATGCAACAAATCATTATCTTCCTTCTGTAAAACTCAGTAGGTGCCCTTTTACAAGAGCGATACAATCAAAGCGCCGATAGCACCAATTTCCGGGCCAGCATTTTTCTGCAAGGTCTCCGGTGAGCAATGACGGGGAACGCATTGTGAATGTTGCTAGAGCGTCACCATAACTGGTGCAACGTGTTTTACAGAGAGAACGACGCTTAATAAGTGTGACTAATCATTTCTGACAAAGTAGCAGAATTCTTGGTAAGCCAATTCCTAAATGCCAGGAGACACTTTGATGAATAAACGAACGTGAAGCTTATGTCCCGAACTATCGACATCATAAGGTAAGGACTCAAAGATTGTTCAAGCTGTAAACCAGTGACAAATTTAACAAATATGATTTGCAATGCTCGTAAGTTTCATGTGGTGACCATTCACGCAATAGTGCTTGAAGCTCTCGAATGCTTCCAGACATTCTGGACGAACCGTCGTAACACTGGGCTCTGATACTCAGAATATCTAGATTTTCGTCGGTCAAAAAGTCTTCTATGTGTGCAAACACTGCGACTCGTTCAATTAATTCACACACGACGAATCCGATAAAGTATTGTCAATAAAACGCACGCACAGCGACAATTGTTATTTGGTGGACTTATCTGTTGCTTCAACGACCAGTGTGTTGTTGATCGAAGGGCACGACCGGCACTCTTCAAGTAAAGTGCTCTTTTACATGTCTGGTGTAAATGCCTGTCAGTTCATTCTGGTTTTCAGGTGAAGTGCATTGTAATGTGTGTTTGCT